>JALXJV020000019.1:21714003-21752764 GCA_024633595.2 Lepomis macrochirus
CAAGCTCAACTTGTTTTGGACCTCATAAACAATTTCATTTCAAAGAAAAACACTAAGCTGATAATATTCTGTCAGTTCTGTATGCAATCAATAGGACAGCCATACAAGATTAAAATACTAAAATGTCTCTTTTGTCATCAGGGACCAAAATAAACATATATTTGTAAAATGTCAGTGAAGCAAAGCTTTTATTACACCAAAAATTCAAATGTGGTCAAAATAGCCAATTGACCATGTTAATGTGAGGCTATGATTTACTCTCAGATTTCAATTGCTGCAGTAAATAAAGGCGAAGAAGAAGAGGAGGAGATTAGCTTCATTCTGGTATGTTTTTAAAGCATAGTTGGTTTGACAGATAGAGAGGGTGCAGGTAAGAGAAGCGAGCGTAGGGCAGGGGTCAGCAATTAAGTCAAACTATGGGCCAGTTGTTTTTCGGCATTGTTCAGTGCTTGGGTGGGCAATGTTTTGTGGAGTGCCAAATGCATACCTGTATTGTTTTCAATATCTTTTGTTTCTTCATTTATTTTATTTCACATAAAAATACATTTGAAATATGTCCAGGACTGTCCAAATATATACAGTATATTAGATGTTATGAGGTCAAATACATTGGGGTTTTAGAGTTGTCTTGTACTGATGTTAACTACAGTAAATTTCATTAAAAAAGGATTTAATGAAAATTAAGGGAAAACTTTTTTCAAGAGGCCAAATATTTCTATTGTCGCCATTTACCTACCATAGGTGCAGGGAAAGACGTCAGGGGTACAGAGTAAACGTATAGAGCGAGTGAGGGGCAGGACAAAGGCAGTTAAAGATACCGTAGATGTCATTCATTCTCAGGGGATCTGGTGACAAGAGCCCATGGATATTAGATATAGAGAGAGGACTAGAGAAAGGGTAGAAGAGCAGCTAAGATTTCTATTTGAGGTCACTGTTCCTCCTGGGTACAAGGGGGGAGGGCGATTGGGGAAAATGTCCCAGTGGTAGGCAGGAAAGTGACGTGGGAAAATAAGTAGAAGGTGACAAGGAAAGATAAATGATCCCAGCAGCATCCTCACAGTGTGTAATTGAATCTGATCATTCAGGGTTTGTCTTTCAGAGCATTCTCCATCAGTTATTGCTGAATAATGAGCTGGATCATGTTCAGATATAACTCACAGATATTCAGGTCTTTTTGGCTTTTGTTTAGCTCTAGTTTAGGCTGTAATTTTGGTCTGGACTGAAATACCCCTGCAGCTGTTTGGATGGATTGCCATTCTGTTTTTTTTCTACTCAGGAGAGATTTGATTCCTCCGTTCGTATCCCCCTCGTCTGAAGACAACTCCTTCAAAAGCATCTCTCGAAGGGCAAGCGAGAGGTCAGGGAGAGATTCTCAGGGCTTATTTCACAGACTAGATTCCTACTTCACTGGTTGCACCCCTCCCTTCTCACCTCCTCTCTGTCTTTATTCATCCTATACTTCCCTTCTTTTCCCCTCTGTTTTGTTTGCCAGTTTAACCTCTCAACAGGTCAGTGGTTTAAGAGCCAATCCAGAGAAACAGCTGAATTTGACACTCTTTTGATTTATTTTTGGCGATGAAAGCTTTGCTCATATTAATGAAAGCGTCTCCGTTTTAGTAGGAGGCTTTGATTTGACAGAAAAAATATAATTTGGACTAAAATGCAAAAAGATTTGTGAGGAAAGTTTTGTGGGGCAGCTGTACAAATCTAGTATGACAGTGCAAAAATGAAAATTGCTTGTAAATGAAGCATGTGATTCCGTGAGAGAGGCCGCCTCTCTTTTCTCGACAGAAATAATACCTGACTGAGAGATTTCTTTTTCTTTTTTTTGTTCTTGTCAGTTATGGTAATGAAGAAGGGGACCCTGCAGATAGGGTTGATGATGATGATGATTATCATGATGATAATGACAACAGCGATGATCTCCTCATCTCTCTGCTTCTGTGTTCAGTACCAGCAGGAGATCGCAGTGCTGCAGGAGAAGCTGCGGGCGTCAGTGCAGAAGCTGGAAGAGTACGAGGCACGTCTCAAGGGTCAGGACGAACAGGCCCAGAAGGTGCTAATGGAGTACCAGGCCAGACTGGAAGAATCTGAGGAGCGACTGCGCAGGCAGCAGGACGATAAGGACCTCCAGATGAAGGGCATCATCAGCAGGTAGGGAGAAGGACGAAGAAGATGTCGAACTGCAGCCTTGCGCGTTTGTCCTGTTCTGAAGTAATTCATTAATTTGATTTAAATTTGTCCTTTTTTCAGGTTAATGTCAGTGGAGGAGGAGCTAAAGAAGGATCACTCAGACATGCAGGCAGTGGTGGACTCTAAACAGAAGATCATCGACGCGCAGGTCAGTTCGCTCTTACACCATGACTGACGTGAAATCTCTGGCGTCCACTGTGCAGGTTGCATATGGTTTTGTGGATACTTTCCATCTGCACGTTTCAAATTTGTATGTGCTGTCACTTGCGTCCTCTGCGTGAGGAAAAAAAAGGGTCACTGAAATACAAAGAGATGTTTAATTCATTGGTGTCTCAGCTCTAGCATTGACAAGCTTGAATGGCTGAGTAGAACTTCCCAGCTCCCTCCCACTCTGTCTTATGAAACATACATTTACAAATTTCTTATCTAGTTTTCTGTCAACATGTAGCTCTTCTATAATCCATGTGGTTCTTATTCATATAAAACCATGTTTCAAATCCTTCTTCTCTTCTTAGAAAAAAAGTATTGCTTTGGAGCACTTACCTTCAAGGAATTTGTGATATTGAATAATGAATATAATTATAAATTAGGCAAAGAATGATTGGGGCATAGCTGTTGCCATAAAGGATGGGAGGGGCATGGCATTGCAACATGACATTTATGCAAACCTAGACCCAGACATACAGATGTGATTTATCTCCTTCACACCTAAAGTAATGAGATTTTGCATATCTGCAAACAAACATGCCGCAGCAAACAGGCAGAGAGAATTTTAAAAAGTTGTTATAAAGACAAGGAGGGAAGTTTGCTTCTGTGGTTTAGCTCAGCCCACATTATATAATTAACACAGAGAGCCTCATGTAAGAAGCACTCATACGAAGAGATTTTTAAGCGGCACATCATTTGTCTCATTCACCGATTTCTCCTACTAATGAAAATGTGTGCATGGCTGAGACCTGCCATATGAGTCATGTACAGATGTCTCTTGTTGCTGCTTGGTTTAAGAACTCTGCCCTCATCTGAAATAATCTGGAGTTTAAATGTGTTACAGAAATCAACTAAAATAGAAACAAATAAAAACTAAAAATGACTCGCCTGTTTAGCACATCAGGGTGGTGTGCATCATGGTGTGCCAGTTTACTCAGAGGTTCTGCAACTTCCCCCTTGCCTAGATTTTGCCATTATTATGGTGTGAAAACTTATATTTACAATTCTGTAGAAAATCCTTACACTGACGGCATACTCACAGTCTTAATGCAACATGCTGTCCACAGGAACATCCTCTTTTAAAACACCTGACTGTGTAACAACACCTACTGTACTATAATATCCTCTCGCTCGTGTCCGTGACCGTCACATCCCCTTGATTGACTCCCATCCAAGATTTGCTTTTAACGTGCTGTTTTTTGGCATCTAACTCCCTGTCATATCATCCCCTTCTTTATTTCTGCCATGGCACTGACACAGCACACAGCGTAACATTTTCTTGTTTTTTTTGGGTCCCCTAATTTTGAAAAGGATGCTGCTAAATTTAATGCGTTGTAGTCTGCTGATTTCCGATAGCAGGACTTGAAATCTTGTAGTGTGAAATTCTTCTTTTTACTCTTTGGTAACATTTTTTGTAAATTAAACTTCCCCATAAATGGAGCAGAACAGGTAGCCTTAAAGCTATGGTAGGCAACTTTGAAGAACTAGCAAGAGACAGGTAGACTTTGAAAGAATCCCACCCCCACCCTCACTCACCCAAGTCAGTTCCTCAAAACACGTTTTCATACGCAGTGACTGCAGGGGCAGAGTGCAGGCAGCTAGATAGGTAGACAGGCAGGAAAGCCAGCCAACCATTTCATTCGGACTGAATGAATTAAATGATTGGTCTTACTTATTAGAGTCCTGCGACAGCCACAGATACCTGATTTTTTTTTCATTTTTATGTCAGAGCATTTGATTTCTTGATTGCTATCAGAATGTAAAGAGTATATCAACAAAAATGCTTCTGAAATAAATCAAGTCTCAAATATGCACATCTCCTCATGAACAGGTGAAGAGTTCAGGTTGAAATCTATGGCTGAAATAAGCAATTTACAACAAGTCTTAACTATATTTGTGTGTGTGTGTGTGTGTGTGTGTGTGTGTGTGCGCAGGAGAAGCGCATAGCATCATTGGATGCAGCCAACGCCCGTCTGATGAGCGCTCTGACCCAGCTGAAGGAGCGCTACAGCATGCAGACCCGCAACGGCATCTCCCCCACCAATCCCACCAAACTGCAGATTACTGAAAACGGAGAGTTTAGGAACAGCAGCAATTGCTAAGCAGACTGGCATCTCCCCCGATTGAGTGTTGCGTGCCTGCGTGTGTACAGTTATACAGTGAGAGGACGTCTACATGCATGCATGGATGCATGCCTGTTTGATAGACTGCGAGGGTGTGTGCGTGTGTTTATTAAAGCAGATATAAGACATTTTGGAAGACATTTCCACTTTTTGGACAGCAAGTGTGCATCACTCTGAAGGTCCAGCCGGAAAGAGGCGGGGGACTTCAGCATGACAGACCAACAGAACAAGATCACCAGACGGCCTTCATTACGAGGGTGACGGCCAGAGGAGGCGGGGCAGAGCTTGTACATAACTCACAGCTGTCTATCAGTCAAACAACTTTGCCAGTGGATGTACGCAGTCACTGAGACAATTCAAGACCCTGCCTGGGACAAACCACTATATAACCACACGCAGTGACGACCGCCAGACACGGTCCCCCTAGCTACCCTCCTCTCCTCCTCTCTCTCTTCATTCTTCTCCCTCTTGACGACCAAGTGGACCCACTTAAAACAATAACACGCATTGAGGATTATCACTTTAGTTGTCTTGAGAGGATTACTTTCTAGTGCTTTACTTTAAAGTCAGTGTTTATAAAGAACCAAATAGGAGCTTAAAAGAGAGAAGAAATTTTTAGTCCAAAACAATCTTCTATATGATCCTTTTTACTCCTTGGGTGTGTTCCTGAGTGTCCCGCGAGCCCCCCTTCCCCCCTCCTATGTAGTGCACTTTGTGAAAAGCTATTGGTACATGAAACGCCTTAAGTAAGGAACACACCTCGACTTTACCCCACAGCTCCCCTATTTCTGCAAAAAAAAGGCACAACTTATACTGTGGATTTGTAAAGGATACAGAAATTAATTGTACACACTTAAATGTATTATGAAAACTAAAGTAAATGAATTCTATGTGATACTATATTAATGAAATTTAATATAGATGTATGCATTTCTTTTTTTTCATCTATAGAGTATACACACATATCTATATCTATATTTGATAACCTCAAATATAAAAGCAGCCCTTTATTTAGGAGTTTAGGAGATCTAGTTTTATTTTTCTTCTCTTACGATGAAAGACTGTAGTGTGTAGCTTGCTTTAGAGCCCTGGAGAAAGAGACCACACAGAGCAGTGATCAGCACCATTTCTTCAGCCATCCTTCCCATCTCCATGACGCTTAACCCTTTACATACAGTGTGTGCAACATTTGAGAGAAATGGCTTTACAGTTGATCCTACAGGTCTGGCGTAGTTTGCACAACTTACACTGTCAAGCGATCGGTTCTTCTTCTGGTGCTTATGATTGCTCTTATAGACAAGGATGAGTTAAACTCAGATGGCGATATTGGTTTGACATCGAGTTACGTATGTGGTTCTCTAACTCTAGGAGCACAAGAGCTATTGAGAGACGTGTTTGGAAAACACTCACACATACTATACACTGGACTGGTGAGCCATTGATATAATGGCCTTCTTTGTTACAACATTTTCTCTCTTACTGCTTTGTTTGTCAATGGTGATGAAGTGTATGCTGCATCCAAACTGTGACTATTAATCCTAGTGGCATCATCTCTCCCCTCTTTTATTCTCTCCACCCTCTTTCATCCCTTGTTCTTCTGAATGTGAAGATGCTAACTGACAGTTAGTCTTAACATAGGGTTTGTTCCTTCTAATCTCTCCTGGCATTGCGCACATTGCTCCATAACACCTCGGCATATGTATTTTGTATATTTTTGTATTCATTTTTCTTACCTGTAACAGACTGTGTACATCAAGCGTGAGGCTCTGCATGCTTCATCCTTGCTCTAGAGCAGACAGTAGCGTCAGTATCACCATTTGTTTTCTTTTGTTGCCAATTGGAAGGTGGTGATGATGATGATGATGATGATGATGATGATGAAGATGAGTGGCTTGCTGCAACCATATACGGTGAATATATAATAACTGAGTGTATTAAGGCTGGATAGCCTGGGAAAGTGTAAATAAAATGGCCACACTATTTTTACCTAATGTTAATGGAGCTTTTTGTAAATGTATCTTGTGCTCAAACTCTGCTGTATCATTATGGATATTGTAAATACAAAATAGCTCAGTCGGTCATCTGTCCTCATCAGGTATATACAATTAAATTAACCAGTCAGTGCTCTCCCTGTTAAAGCTATTGTTTTTGTATTGAGCGTGTAATATCACTAGCCAAAAAACTGATTAAGTAGGAGTTTGACTTTTGGGAAGTCTTGAAGGATGCTTCGCTGGCGTCCAGTCTCGATGAGATTCACAAGCACAATCCTGTATTTCTCATCAGTTTAGCTCTATGCACTTTTACGTTCAGTGGTTGGTGTTTATAATTAGCTTTTTTTCTTTTCTTTTTTTAGCACAGCACCTGTTTCAGGTGTTTTAAAAACGTGGCAAAGTTCAAAACTGAAGAAAGGGATTTTTGGTACAGCTCATTCACAAACCGTTAAATCAAATAAACAGACTCTTTCTCCTGTTTGAACATAAAGGAACTGCCTCAGACTGAAGATTCCTCTGGGGGAAAAAAATCATCATCAAATCTTACCAGATATTAAGTCCTAAAACAACACTGTAGATATTAAAGCGAGACTATGTTGCTTTTGACAGAAGAAATAATACATCTTTCCTCTTGAAAATTAATTGATGAATTAAAACACACTATTGCTCAATTAAATACACTCATGGGTTTTACGGTTAACTTTACATCTGTTTTGACCAGCAGCTTTTGTTGGCCGATGTTTGCTAACGTTAGCAAATTTTAGGTACATACAGCTGGAAAGGGCACATTACCGATTGAATTTGACTTTATAGCTCTCTCCTCTTGTACTGTGACAATAACTTAGCTTATACTAAACTACTTTTTAGCATTTAAACTAGCTAAACAGTAGAATTATTTTAATGCTAACATAACAGCCAAGTGTTATGACTTGTAGCTTTTTGTGGCCAATGTTAGCTAATGTTAGCAAATTTTAGATTTTACTGTATAAGGCTTGTGTTTCACTTCACCGGCTTTATGACTTTCCAAATTTACAATAGTTTAGCATTTTAGCTAAAGTTTCAAAAGCACAGTCTCGCTTTAAACTGTAGGGTACCATAATAAAATTTAACCAGTAAGAGGCTGTCATGTATGCAGAATCAGTACATCTACAAAAAGTAAAGTAGAACACAATCTGTTTGGTTCTAATTAAACTTCTCCACCGCACATCCATGTCCACCTCAGTTGTGAGTCAGAAAACCATGAGCTCACTTTTCACACGGTTTAGCCAGTCCGACAAAAAATATAAAGCTATAAATAAAGTAAAAAATGTTGTATGTTTTCTATTATCTTGTAGAAAATACTTTTGTAAGTATGTTGAAAGTATAAAGTATTTGCTGGATTCTGCTTCCTTTGACGACAGTGACAAAACAATAATGTACAGAGGAATTTGTGTTGACAAAATGTGGCTGTGCAATTTATGTACATTTGCAACTAGACCTATTAAAGTTTTATTTAGCTATTTTAAAATTTCATTCTTGAGTGTGTGTCTTTCCTAGCCTTGCTTGCATTGTTCTCTGTGACACTTTGTTATTATGAAATGTAAATGAAGCTTAATTTGAGTGCATGCGAGATGTATCACATGTTCATTAAATACTCAAAGCAGGCCTAGATAGATGACAAGCAGCTAGGGAGAGAACATATGCTCAGAATCGAGGTCCAAAGGCAGAGTGGAGGGTATGATAGAGGGATGTGACAGACTGGTTCGAGCCTTGCCTACTTCTCACCGAGCCTGACCTACATACTGCCTGATTGTTATTCCCTGCGGCGAGTAGGAGAAAGTCTGAAATGGCCTTAACAACAAAAATGGAAGGGATTTTGTTGCAAAATGTCTCTCAAAAAGCTGTAGCTGTTGAGTCGATTGTTATATAAAAATGCCTCACATTGTGTTTCTAAGTATAGCTCAAAGGCAGGAGAGATGCAGCATGAAAGTCTTTAATAATATTATGGTGTGTGTGATCGAATGGGGAAAGTGCACCTCATTAACAGCAGATTCTCATTGTGTGTATATTAAAGGAACGCTCCAGTGTTGTTAATTGCTCCCTGTGAGGCACACTTATTTCTTTGGCCAAGTGGAACAGGGTCCCCGGGGCAAAGGCATGCATTTAGGACATCAGGCTAATAAAATATGCTACTAGTCTTACCACTCTCCAATGCTCCCACCCATGGACTCAAAAGCATCAAAGGCTAGAAAACATAGCCACACATCAAGCCACTTGTTGATGGAGAGATAATTTCCTGCCAAGGGCAGAGGAATAGCCATGGAGTACTTTAAATCCACTTCAAAACAACTCCAAACGGAAAGGCTAAAGAAATAAGTGTTGCTTGCTTGGGTTGTAAATTTTATGCAAGTACATTTTTGAGGCACTTTAGCAAGTAGCTGATACTACTGTATACTGCTACTTCACTACGTTTTAGAGGAAAATATTGTACTTTTTACTTCATTGCAATTATTTGGCAGCTTCAGTGGCTAGTTACTTTCCTTAGCACATGAGGAGCTTATAAAACATGTTTTGTTATTATGATTACAGCTGAATATTTCTTCCAATGCAACATACTGATAATCAGTAAACTTTGGGCTTTTGGTCCCCCGGGGAACTAAAGTCCCATAGCAGTTGTCCACTTTGCCAGACTGGCAGTCAAGCCTTGCCCCACAGTATTTGAAGTAATTAAAAAAGCTCCGTCTCAACCATTACGTACAAAATGCTGCTTACAAATGAATATATCTGTTAATCCTGTATATAAAGTAACCACTGTACTAATCAGTATTATGTCAGATTCACAGCTGAAATAACTTAGTAGTGAAAACTTTTATATCATGTATTTGTAGCCTATACTTTCATCAGCACCACTTCCCAAAGTCAAGGACAAGCCAAGGTGTCTGTATGAATTTTCAATGCAAGCTAAAAGGTAAAATCTATCTTTCTGGCTGGTGATGGACACCCTCAGCTACTGAACCACTGGGCAACACAAAAGAAGCCTCTGTGGAAGAAGGTCGAGGAAACATTGGCAGATGGTTGTGCTGTGAAACACATCTAAGGTCTTACAATGGACAGAAAATGAGCTATTTCAGGCTCATCTATTACCCCTTGTTCAAGACACAGCTGTAAATAGCTCAAACTGCAAACAGTGCTGCCATTATGTAATATCCTCCCCTAATGATGTGACAAATGGTGCCCTTTAATGAGACCATACGGGAAATCACATTAAATAAGACACCATTTGTGAAAAGGTTTGATTGGGAGATGAAGGGAGATTTAATTAAAGTTTTGAATACCCAGGTTAAAGACTTTTTTTAAAATATCACAAGAGTAGTGGCCACATCAACACACACATCCTCAGTTCAAAGAGCAAAATTAACTTTATTTTTTGCAGTGCTCTCAAATTCATTTTCATATGATTGATCACTGTTAATAACCTCAAATCTACTTCATGTCATCTTATACATACTGCAGTAAATATGTTAGTCCTACAACATGTATAGCAGAAATAATTTAACATGTTTAGTTCACCGTATGTGTTTAACAGCTGCCCACAATGCAGGTGTGTAAATAATAAGTCTATGTGTTCTTTTGTGCAACACATCATACTTAATTCTTGGTCTGCATGTGACAAATTAATTTAATATTCTTAGTGTAAAAAAACAAACATACAAATCAAACATTGATGTTCAGCAATTAACTGTAGTGTGAATAATCTCAAACGACAATGACACTCTACAACCATTCTGGTTGGCATCCAACAGTGGCGGTCATTGTGTGTGTAACGGAAAACCACATCTCACACATTGGATATGGTTTTTATTACAAAAGCCCACTGGAACACATTTAAGAAACAAAGCATGTGTCTAAATTTTGTGTCATGCATTTTATTTCTGTAAAAGTAATCACCCTTAAAACATGTTTGCTGGAGGTCTGAGGCTGCCTGACTGGGATAGCTGCTGAACTGAAATAGGATAAGTGGTGGCGTGGCCTTTTTCCCTTTGAATACTTATTCACTTAACTCATCGCTAATGGGCTCACGGAGCTAGGATGAACAGCTGAGCCACTGCCTGTAAATAGGGTTTCACCATTGAACTAAACACAAATAAATACAATACACAACACACAACACACACAAACATACACAATATACCCACACAAATGCTCATTCACCCCCCACATCCATTTCTGTGCAAATGATCAAAGAGTTGTGCAAATTCAAGAATGTGATATACATAACTAAGGACACTCCCTTACACCCATGTATTTATGTTATGTGTGTAAATGCATTGAATGTGAAGCTAGAACATCTACTGTTATCCCTGAAAAGAAAGTTGGTTTAGGTGTTGCCAGACAAAGGTGAAGGGAAGCAAATAGCTGCCCTTTAGAATCGGTAAGTATATTAAAAGCAGCCATGTCCTCCTCCTGATAGGACCACACTGTCCATATATGGTCGCGCCAGGAGGGGAGGAAGAAATGCACCAACTTTCTTACATCGCTCGTTCTATTTCCACTCCTACCCCCCGCGGACATCTTCATCTCCTCTGAAAAAAAAACAATCAGGCTGAGTCAGTCCTCCTACAAGTCAGCCAGCAGGGGTCAAGCTAGTTCTTCTCTGAGCTCCCATCATGCCCCCTTTGCAGTTGCCGCAGAAGAGAGATGGATACCTAATTTCCCTGCCCCTGCAGAGAAGGCTAAAAGCAGTGCTTGGGGGGGTCGGATAACTAGTCGAAGCCCCCCCCCCATCAGTTCTCCACGTTGGCCCTGAGTGTGCGAGGCTTGAGTCTTTGATGCAGCCGGTAGTCTTGGCTGGCTGCCCTTCGCAGGGGGGCCGGAGAGTTGAGCTGAGGGTTGGTGAGGCCCAGCGTCTGAGTCTTGATGGCTCGTGGCTGTGCCCTGCTGCAGCTCAAAGAGCGTCTGTCTTCGACACCCGGCTGGGACTCGAGCTGAGCCTCGCACAGCTCCAACAGTGATGCTACCTGCTCCCTCATCAGCAGGGACTTGAACCTGCGACCTGCCAGGTAGAAAAAAGCTTCCACAAATGCTTGTAGTCCCATACCTAACAAACAGAAAGTGTGGTTGAGGTGAGGCCGGAGAAATACTTAGGGGGAGGATTTAGAAATGAAATAAAAATTCAAATTATAATTTGCTCTTATGGCTGTACGCTAAACATGAAGGTAAGGCTAACAGCTAGTTAGTTTAGGTTAGCATAAAGACACAACCTTACGGTTGAGTCTTTCCACTTTTCCAATTAATCTTTGAAACAATATTACTTACTACCTCTAAAACTACCTCTTATATTTAAAAAAAGTTATACCTGTAGCAACCAGCAGCAGAAATATGTGGATTGCATATGTAGATTTTGATGCACATTACGTAGTTTCACATGCATCAATAGTTTCATTAATTACTTAAATATTCTGACACACAGGGATCTAATGGTAATTCACCTTCCGTACATTGAAAGGATCTAATTTGATCATTTTTATCATTTTATTTTAATAATTTTCAGATTTTGCCTAGGGACCAAGGTCAGAGCGCTGGAAGGTCAAAGAATGAATGACAAACAGAAAACAAAAGCAAGAGGTGAATTTTCACCCAGCGGTCTCACTAATATGTTTTACTTCCTCTGTTAATCTTGACCTGGTAGAGGATGACAAATGTGTTGAAAACCAGGGATTCAATGGAGCGAAGATGCCATGAGATGCCAATTCACACCAGACTTGGCAGGTCATGTGCTGTAACATTGTTACAGATCACAACAAGAGTCTGGTGCAAGACAGCATTTACATAAATTCCTTCATGTGTCCCTTTAAAAACTTTGCCACATATCCCAAACAAAACTTTTTTTTAAACTCATAATTTGTAAATACAAGTTTTATGCCTCTTTTCTTGATTCCCCACAAATCCTCCAATGCACATACACAGAAATAACAGACTTCAGTGTCCCTGAATACATATGAGCTCATTCTAAATTCAGCCCACAATCTTCTCTGTGCAGGCCCTTCCATCCTGGTCCATGTGATCTCCATCCATCCGCTTCGCATCGCAAACATTCCTTGCAAGGTGCAATGTCTGAATAATTCATGTCAGATACTCTCTTCGCTGTCACATTGTGATCTCAGCTCATTTCAATTATGGTAGCGCGGTGTCAGAGGGAATCTGACAAAGAATGACATGCAATTATCTGCAAGCACATTATTTGCTCCGAGTCTAAAGGATGCCCGGCTCTCTGCCCTCTACATGTTGTTTCTTTGTGTTCG
This sequence comes from Lepomis macrochirus, assembly GCA_024633595.2. Taxonomy (NCBI): domain Eukaryota; kingdom Metazoa; phylum Chordata; class Actinopteri; order Centrarchiformes; family Centrarchidae; genus Lepomis; species Lepomis macrochirus. The sequence continues at coordinate 21,726,799 of JALXJV020000019.1, forward strand.
TTTTGCTTTCGCATGCATGAGCGTATGTGTGTGTTTGTGTGTGCGTTACCTGCTTCTTTAGACTCGGGTATTGCTCCTGACCAACGACGTGTGATGTCTATGTAGAGAATGTCCACTGAAGCCATGGTGAAGTTACTGTTGCTCAGTTTGCAGGTCCTAAGAACAATCAGGAAATGTTCTGTGTCAGTGCACTTGTTTAAGGTCGAAGTGAATTAGTCATCTGTTTTTGCAGGCAAAAATAATGTCAATGTTAAATGTGGTATAATTTGTTTTATTTATAAATAAAAGGAAGGAAAATGTCTTTAGGGAAATATCAGAAGAGTATGTCCATCTTTGATTGACAGCGGCTGGCAGGCTGAGCCCCGGCCAGGGAATGTCAAGCAAAATAAACAAGTCATGGGCATGCCAGCATTTAAATGGACTAAAGTGACATTTCCATCTAGGTTTCCATGCTGTTTAATGTGCTGTAGCTCAATTAGCACGTTAGCAATGCACTTTTCCCCGGTGAAACTTTGCTTGGTCACTCGTTCAGTAAGGTAAGGCGAAGGAAAAAGACCTGTGTTCATGTTTGTGAGCTAGATAAGAAGGAGACTTTAGCAGGAAGGCTAATAAGAGTTGCTGTTTTGTTATCATTTATGGGCGGCTGCTTTTGTCCTCTGTCTGTGCCTATCGCACACACACACTCACACTCCTCATTGACACAACGTATTCCCTAGCCCCTTAACCAACACAATTACATGCCTAACCTTAACCATTCCCCTAACCTTTACCCAGTTGTAACGTGAACCCTAAAACCAAGTCTTAACCCTCAAAATGCAGTCTCTACCTGTGGGGACACCAGTTTTTGTCCCCAGGTCAGTGTGCACTCACTCCCCATCAGGATATAAAAACATGAAATACACGTATGTGTTTTTACGAGCCTCTAAACAGTACTGCGAAAATGACTGGTGCTCCGAACACTCCTAGTTTCGCAGCACTGTTTAACTTACAGGACATAAGCTACTCTTCTAATCACAGGCTAATCACTGGTGTGATGCTGAGGCTGTGGTGATGAGTTGTTCTGTGTGTCGCCAGCATGCCAAAGACCGGTGAGTCCATCCATCCATCCATCGTCAACCGCTTATCCTGTGTACAGGGTCGCGGAGAACAGTGAGTAAAAGAGTTAATTTTGGACACTACGTCTGCCTGTGATAGAGCGGTGACGGTATTGCTTAATGCAAAGATTTTCTTTTCTCAGTCTCTGTGTACAAAAATAGAGAACAAATGGTATTCCATCTGAATAAATGCAAACAGATGCACTATCATGAAATCAAAAACTATTAAATATACTCCCTTTTGGTTTATGACTTTTTTTTCCATAAAGGAGAACACAGGACATGTGATCTACAGAGAAAATATGTGTTGTAACAGGAAAAATATCTATTCAAGATTAGTTATTTTTATTTGAGAAACTGGGTAATAAAATCAATAAAATCAATCTGATTTTATACATATCTAAATCTAAAGTAATAATAATTGGAAACATAAAGAGACTAGCTCATAGCCACCAGCCAGCGGTACATTTCTATATAAAGGCCTCAAGCTGGAGTAAGTAAATCTGATGTGATTATTAGTATTAGGACTTACACTTGAAAAACATATTTCCATCCATCTGGCCAGTGCTTGTCGACAATATTGTTTAAAAAAAAAACGTAGTTACTTTCGTCAATCCAGCAGTCATGAAATGTGTAATTAATTCATTAGCGTTGTCTCATCTTGAGTATTGTTCATATGGTCCACTGCTTACAGAATGATTCTTGATAAACTTCAATTAGCCCAATATAAGGCTGCCAGACTTCATACCGTACAAGTGGTAGTGATATGCACTACAGACTGTCAGGGCTCTCATCTGAAGCCAGATTACACCCCAGTCTGCTTATTTTCACAAGGAAAGCTGTATTTTTAGATGTACCTGAATCTTTTGAGCTGTAATAAGAGCACTCTGGTCTAACACATACACTACGTACTTATCCCAGACCCAAGAGTAACCTTTTAAATTACACAGTTATGTCCAGGGCTTTTGTAGAATGGAACATGTTGCAAACAATATTAGAGAATCAAAAAGTGCTTACACTTCTAAGGAACAATTGCAAATGTACCTAAAGAAGACAATATGACTGATTAAACAGTCTGATGCCATCCTCTGTTTCATGGATCTTATAGATTGGCTGTGTGCTTAAATGTAGCTGAATTGTATTGTTGTTAGCCGCCATTTGTTTACCCTAACCCTATTTACCTTTATCTTGTTTATATTGTATGTGTTAACAATTTATTGATAGTTTTATGTTGTTATTGATTAGGTTGTGAATCTAAAGGTGATCCCATAATATAAATAAATACAATTTGTACCTGATGAAGGTCCGGAAGGCAGTGGGGCCCAGACGCATGTTGCCCTTGACCCCGAGGAAGCGTATGAAGAGAGTTGCGATTCGCTCCACCAGCCGTAAGTAGTTGAACTGTTTGGTGTACTTTGGGTAGACCTGCTTCAGACACAGAGAGGGCAGAACTCCTTCATCGGGCCTCCTCTCTTGTGACTCCGCTTCCATGGGAATCTCCTCCCCGTGTTCAAACCCACCAGACCTTGGTTGAGAACTTTGGCCATGACATGGTAAGACAGAAACAAAAAAATACATTATTATGCATTGTTTTTTTTTTCTGTAGGTAGCTGGCCAATTAAATCCCCACAGCTGCTGGTTAAAGACGATAAAAAAGTCCCTACATCTACTGCTTTTTGAGCTGTCCAGTAGCGGGGCTCAGTAATGGCCTTCAAGCCCTGCAGGACTGAAGCACAAGCCCATAAGGCAAACCCAGAAAGCTTTTGTCAGCCACAGTTACTGACAGCCAACCACCTGAGGTAGATAAATGCACCAAGCTTTTCACTTGAGTCTGCACTTACAGTCCGGCTTGGCAGGGGAAACAGGAAGAATAATGTTGCATGAAGGATAAATAACTCCTTTCGCTCCCTCATCTCACAGTCTACGTACAGCCTTTTTACAGTCTCTGCTTCCATCATCAACATTTAACTGCATCAGTAGCAAGAAATGAATTCTTAAGAAAGAAGAGAAAGTTAATACTTATTGGATACTTAATTAAGTTAAAAAAGCCCAGAAAGGAAGGGGACATTTGCATTGGACTCAAAAACCACTATACCCAGAGGATGCCTGTTAAAAAGCCCCGGTGGGTCTCTGCGGTTTATTCTGTCTAGGACATTAGTCAATGAAAGCCGGAGCTTGAAAAACTTATATTGCAGTATAACTCTGAAGTGACTTTTTGTAATATCAGAATTTGATCCATTGGATTCGCTAAAGAGTACCCTGAGGGGTTTCCCTCTGAACAAAGTCCCGCTTAGAATCACTGTTTTTCACCAAAAGGCAGTGTGTGTATTGGCAAGGGAAGTCTAACAAACGTGTTGAATAGTGTAAACGTGTTTCTTTTATTTGTCCTTTGCACTACCTGCCCGTCTCTGGTCGCCAGCAATCCCTTTGTGTTTCTCTTCTCCCTGGAGTTGTGCTGCCTCTCACAGAAAATAAATGCAAGCCAGATGCTACATGCGTTTTTACCATAGACTGTATATAGGTTTTTAACCCCATGAATGAGTGGGCGTGAGCACGCTGTGCTTGACTGACGTCTCCTTCCCTCTCCTGTTAGCTCTGCAGTACTGTAGGACAGTACCAATTACAACTTTATGATTTTTATTAGTTCATGGAGTCCAGTGACCTCAAATAACTCCCATCCTAGCAACCTGAGCAGAGGTCTTATCAGCCATGAGAAGTTAAAGACACGTGTGGGTGTGCGGGGCCTCTAAGGAAAAACTCCTACAGTCAACAAAAGCGTCCACGCAAACACACGAGAAACAAAGAGGAACTCACAAAGCTACATCCCTGTCAAGGGTATACAGTACTGCTGACTTTTATGAGGCAGTTTCTTTCTCCATGAATTAGTAAGCAGTGTGAATGGCACCGAGAGAGCACTGCTGAATGTTTAATAGAATCAATCATCCTTCAGCAGCCACAGGGACACCACCCACATCTATTTAGACAGGACAGGCTCGGCTAAAAACGGACACATCTTCAACAGAAGCTGACAGCCAGACAGACAGTGAAGGGAACATCTCCAAACATTCCCAGCAGACGGAGAGAAGAAAATGATGATGGTGAAGCGAGAGGGTAAAAGGTCAAGAATGGCAGGTTATTAAAAAGACATACAGAGACCTCGTGCCAAATGTTAGTTGAGCGTGCGTGAGGAGGACTAGGCCTAATTCAGCTGTCATTACCAGACATAAACGCTATTGCTGCCCTCCTGGAGAATAATCCTCAAAGATTCTGTACACTGTCGAAAGTCATAAAAAGGTGCCAGATGTATCAATGAAAAGATGTCCGCACACTTATATCCATTTCAGAAATCTGAATTTATTGCTTGAGCTTTTCTCAACGTATGAGTCATACCAAAACACACACACACACAGAACAAATGGTCTCCACAGGTAACAATTAACCTTTTCTTACTTGTTTCTATGGACACAAAAACAAGAATCAGAACACTTAAAAGCTGATATAAATCAATATTTTCATAATAACAATCAAATGACTGTGAAAAATGAGACAATGTGAAAAGGGGTCGCTCATAGTGATGTACCAACAATTATTGCAGCTCCCCCACAGTAAACATAGCAACCAAAGACATTATCTTCAGGAGTTGGTGGAGACCAAAAACAGAGCTAAAAGAGAACGAATATTTAACTGACATTCACTAGGTGGACGGAAAAATATAACAATGTTGCTCCATAACGCTGCATGTGTAAATAAGCAAGTATTTGCAAACAAGTTCACAATATTAACTTAAAAAGGTGATAATATGTCAACTGACAATACGTCAGTATGTTGGTATTCAAAAGAAATCGGTTATTCCAGGTTTAAAATACAAATTATTGGCAATTTATTCAAAGCTGACACAATGAGAAAAGGTCTCAACTTCAAACACTACATTTTGGACACGATGATCAACCTTAGTTACTTTAGACTGAACTCAATCCTGCTCAGCACATTATTTCTTTTTATGCAGATAATGCTTTTTGCAAACGTGTCCCTTGCACCCTATTTAAAATGGTATGAGTGCCTACGAATAGTTGTAGCCCTAAAGAAGTTTAATAACATTGTTGGATTTAACTCAGTTCCAGCTTTTTGTTCTCACCCACACTCACACACACACCTCTCACAATGGCTCATAAATCACCCTCAGAGCCATCACACACAGGATTAATGAGCTAGGTGCGAGAAGTACATGTCTGAGAGTCACTGATACCATCACACCTCCTCATAATTCCCCATTTATCTCTTTCCCCTTTCCTCCAAAATGCCACTTTACCCTCCTTTGTTCTGGCATTTTATATTTACGTATCCCTCTTATATAAGCTCTTACTCCATCTCCTTTAAATAGCAACACCATTTTCGTCACTCAGCTGTACCTTTGTATTGTGTGCCTCTCTTTCGCTTCATCTTGACAAGTCAAATTCACACGACAGTGACTTCAGTCTAAACTCTGAGCTCTGAATGACTGAATCCCATCCATTCCGCTGCAGAACAGCTGTCAGCGACCACAACACAAGTATATTTACTTGCCGGTAGACCATCTGTGCAGTAACTAAATTTCTTAACCTCCCATAACGATGTCGGGAACATTTTGTTTGTGCTGCAAAATACTGCCTGTTAGTGAATCTGAAAGTTTGCAGAACAATAAATGAATCAAATCAATCCATCCCCATTAAAATCCAGCTGAACAGAATCTGAATACATGGCAGCTGAAACTAAGTCTTCTTCTATTATTATTAATATTTTTTAGTGTGGAATCAAAACTGCTAAAAGTAACAACTGAGTTCATTTACTTGAGTACTGTACTTCTTTATACAGGTTATTGTACTTCTACTTCAATATTTTACAACCAAAAAGAAAAAAGATTAGAGAAAAGTCAAAACAACAAATACAGACTTGTGCAGCTGAAATATGTTTTTTCTTCTTTCCTACCTCGTCGTCAGTGATCCCGTGCCCCTTCAGGTTTATCTTGTAATCCTTTTTAAAAAAGGGCCTAACACCTAGGTAGTGAACCAGTGAATTAAACTACCTAACTGATGATTAACTACATAAAATACACTACGAGTATGTTTAAACTAGCTCCAACTCGACCATGCTGTATAATGTCATATATATTAATAAATCAGGGACATTTTCTTCAGAATGTTGCTTTTTATCCTTTAAGTACATTTGGTCATGTTATCACTGTATTTACACAGGATACTGAATGCAGGATTTGTAGGTGTAATGGAGTACTTTTACACTGTGGTTTTGGTACGTTTACTTAAAGGATCTGAGTGCTGAGTACACCGCTGACTAGTGCCTTATCTTTGGACACAAATGGCTTAATGTGTACTGAAATCAAACTCAACTTAGCATTATATCTAGAAGAAATATGTGTTTTCCATCAGGTAGACTTGTATGTAAAATGCATCTGCCTTTGTGCCCATGTAAACACACAGAAAACTCTCTGTGGAATTGAATAACAAATGAATTCCTATTTAGCTTCCGCGTCTTTGGCTGCAGTGATGATTACATTTTTAGAAGCACATCTAATCTAATGGCTAATTCAATAAATATTAGCAATAGCTAGGCGGGATATTAGCATACCTCCACACACACACCCAAACCACAAAACCCAGTGACTATCTGCAAAGCTGACAGCACACTTCCCTGCATTCACAACCTGACATGAATAATAAATCTTTGTGTTTAAGATGCACATGTTTTTGAATTGTGCTACACCACAACATAGGTATTGCTGTAGTTTGATTTTACAGTTTTGTTTATTGACATGTTTTGGTTTTTAGATTTTCAATATTACATTCCTAATTTGTGATAATATAGGTACTCTAGGAGATTCAGCTGACAGCACCTGATTTACTTAATAGCTGAGTAGTGACTGTCTAATGCTCTGCATCCAAGATGTCTAATCACACGCTCCATATACCTCCTCCACAATACCCGACAGACTGAGCATATTGTTACTGGCTGTTTTATGTCATTATTGTATTTGTTGTTAATTTTGCTACTTAAAAATATATATGCTCAGGAATTATATTTTTCCCTCTCCATTAAATTTAGAACTTTATTTAGACTTCTGTCCTGTTAAATGTCACGGCATAAAGCTGCAAACATAAAGACACATGAGACTCTAAAAGTTACTGCTAGTCACTATAACTCCCCTCATCATAAACCCTGTCTTTGTCAGTGTCGCTGTTTTTTCTACAGCTCAGTAGGAGCAGTGCTACACTTTTACAGACACACTGAATTATATCATATTAAAGATCACTGAACCTGTTTCCCTGCTCCAGTCTGGACTTAAGCCTCTTTTCACCACATGACTGCAGACTGTAAATACTCTCTCACGCTGATATATTTTACAAAGATATTCTTCCACTACTTAATTGGCTTTAGGGGGCTTAAAATGTGGAGATCAAATGTCAGCGTCTCGAATAGATTATTGAAATAAATGGGAGGTAAGTTCACACAATTAAATGAGCAAGAGGAGTTAAAACACAACTTCTTATGTGTGATGTTAGGACTAATAGTTCACAAACAAAAAGCGACATTGTGACAAGACATATTACTTCCTTAAACACACACTGCCCAAAAATTAAATGTAAGATTCCTTAATTTTGCTTTATTAAAGAGCTGTGACTTTTTCAGTTGAACAATAAACCTTTGGTGGTTAAACCAATATCGGTCCAGCTGTAATTTTCATTAATGATAATCTGCAAATAATTTTTCTAAATAGTGAGAAAATACAGAAAAATACCCATCACAAATTTCCTTAGGGTCAACATGAGATCTTCAAAATGCATATTTTTCACAGTCCAAAACCCACACTGATAATCACATAGGACAAAGAAAAAGGGCAAACTCTTACATTTTAGAAGATGGAACCGGAAGATTGTTGCAGCTTAATTTTCTGTTGATTGAATAATTGAACTCAAGCTTAAAAGGTGTTAAAGATACAGATATAAAGGTTTTGATAACTCCTACTAACTCAGGGCCTGACATCTAAGTCAACACATAAAGTATAAGACGTTCGATTAAAGGATTAGAGATCTCTAAAAGTATGTACATAGGAATTAGTTTATAAAGAATCAGAATTTAAAATGTGTATACAAAGTACTACATTATACTGCAGTGTGATGCATCCAATGACAAGTACAAGATGTGGTTCTGGTGCTTCTAGCTGGATAAAAATATAGCAATACAGCAGGAATGAGGATTAAACATTATAGACGTGTTATGTCACCATGTTACTGGTCATGAATATAATAGCTAAGTGGGTATTATCCCTGAGAGGATATCCCTCTCACTTGCAGAGCAAAGCAGATCAAATATCTGATATAGAAGCTCATCTGTGGAGGAGGCAAGAAAGAAGTGTAAGAAAGGGAGAAAGGCAAGAAATGGAGATGGTGGTAGACTAGAAACAGTAAATCTCCTTGTCACAGAAGAAAAACAGATTGAGGGGAGAAACAAACCCTAATGGTAGAGGAGATTTATTGCCAGGCTCCACACAGGGCCAGTCAGCCAGGGAAACTGAGCCACCAGACTTGTATAGTAATGTGTGAATTTCCACCGCGGCTCAGCTGAATTTAATTTTTCCATTTAACAGGCTTATGGAGAGCTGTTGAGTGGTGCAGAGCTGGGCGCTAGTAGGGATGGGCAGAGTAAGATATCATGTACTTAAAAGTGGACTCTTAAGACCAGCAGAAAGAAAGGAGGATGTAAGAGCTCCAACTTCAAACTGTCTTTACTGTTTGTGTGTGTGTGTGTGTGTGTGTGTGTGTGTGTGTGTGTGTGTGTGTGTGTGTCTGTGTACTTACATTGAAGGTTTCTTGTGGCTAGGGTCCATAAGGCGCAGGGTGTCTCGGATCACACTCACTTTGACCTCTTCGTCGACTGGACTAGGAACATATTCAAAAACTCCTGGTGCTACCTGAAACACAGAAATATTCATTACAGAATAATAATGATAATAATAAAGCTATGATAATAATGATGTTGATGTTCACTCTTACCTCCTGTTCATGTTCTATTCTCATACTGGGGTTGGAGTTGACCTCTAGTAATACTGGCTTCAGGTTCTTCATTAGCAGGATGTCAAAACCTAATATCTGAGACACAAACATAAACCTAATATACACTGAACAAAATGATAAACGTAACACTTTTGTTTTTGCCCCCATTCATCATGAGCTCAACTTAAAGATCAAAGACTTTCTCTATCTTCACAAAAGATATTTCTCTCAAATTCACAAATCTGTCAAAATCTGTGTTAGTGAGCACTTCTCCTTTGCTGAGATAATCCATCCACCTCACAGGTGTGTCATATCAAGATGCTGATCAGGCAGCATGGGTATTGCACAGGTGTGCCTTAGGCTGGCCACAATGAAAGGCCACTCGAAAATGTGAACTGTTTCACTGTATTGGGGTGTCCGGGGGTGTCTGGAAACCAGTCAGTATCTGGTGTGACCACCATCTGCCTCACGCAGTGCAACACATCTCCTTTGCATAGAGTTGATCAGGTTTTTGATTGTGGCCTGTGGAAGGTTGGTCCACTCCTCTTCAATGGCTGTGCGAAGTTGCAGTCAGGTCGAGACCCCGAGAAGGACGACGAGCATGCGGATGAGGTTTCTTGAGACGGTTTCTGAAAGTCTGTGCAGAAATTCTTTGGTTATGAAAACTGATTGTTGCAGCAGATGTCCGGGTGGCTGGTCTCAGACAATCTTGGCGGTGAAGATGCTGGATGTGGAGGTCCTGGCTGGTGTGGTTACAGGTGGCCTGCAGTTGTGAGGCCGGTTGGATGTACTGCCAAATTCTCTGACATGAAATAGGTTATCATAGAAAAATAAACATTCAATTCACAGGCAACAGCTCTGGTGGACATTCCTGCAGTCAGCATGCCAATTGCACGCCCCCTCAAAACTTGCAACATCTGTGGCATTGTGCTGTGTGATGGAACTGCACATTTTTGAGTGGCCTTTTATTGTGGTCAGCCTAAGGCACACCTGTGCAATACCCATGCTGTCTGATCAGTATCTTAAATTCCACACCTGTGAGGTGGATGTATAATCTCAGCAAAGGAGAAGTGTTCACTGACACAGATTTTAGCATTTGTGGAACAATATTTGAGAAATAGGCCTTTTGTGTACATAGGGAAAGTCTTACATCTTTGAGTTCAGCTCTTGATGAATGAGGGCAAAAACAAAAGTGTTGTCTTTATAATTTTGTTCAGTGTATTTTAGGTTTATATTTCAGAATAAAGGACACTGTGTACCAGGAGTATAGGAGTTTTGCTGCCAACTAAATAACATTTACAACAATATTTGAACCATGTAGCTAAATTAATCAAATAATAAAACAGGATTTATATTTGACCTCCAACAAAAAAACCTGAGTAACTGTTAATGGCCCATCAATCGTGAAAATAAAATGAGCAGTTAGTGGAAAATAGAGGTAATGCATTAGGCCTTTCTACATGACTTTTTTTAAAAGAAAGTTATTGACAAAAACCTGAATAGCTCACTTGGCCCAATTGCATGCACATTTAAGACTGTCTCTACCTTCAACTCATCAGTTTCCGGTCCACTGTCAAGTCGTGCACATTGCTGGCTTCAATATTGAATATTGGGGTAAAGTTAACAATTGTGGAATATCAGTTGGGCTTGATCATGCACTGCACAACAAATGGTGAATACTGCCGAGAAGATATTTAGGATGGACTTTGCCAAAAGTCTGAATATTGAACTTAAGCCTAAGCACACCTCCATGTTTTTATGCCTCTTTGTTTACATTCACATCTGCATCATGAAAAGTTGTGCTGATTTGGCTACAGTCACCTGGATTACTTCTACAGTACAAAATGTGAAAAATGAGAGAAGACCTGAAGTTATAAGGAGCGCCTTTTAATGTGATTTGTGAAAGGATTTATGGATGTTTATCTTCCAAGGACATCAGAGATCTTGAGGCCGCTTTAAGGAGAGAATTCGAATGACTGTGGCAGTGTTTGATGTCTTTGTATTTAAACTGTTTTTGAGTAATGACATCGGTTAGGTGACATGTGAAGGAGAAGCAGGAAGGGTGAATGTTATCTTTTTGTTATCTGTTCAGAGCATACTATGTGTACATATCCAAATACTGTATTCTTATTTGTTTACATCCGTGCTGTATACATTCTACCAGTAAGACAATGTTACCCGCTACCCACCTGGAAGCAAGTGGGTCCTGGTTTACCAGGCGGTATATCTGCCTGATAGTAGACTCTAAGTTCAGGAACCACGGCAATGACAGTCTTGATGACAAGAGCGATGATGTCCGACCACACTTTCTTGATGTCTACGCCTTTAGCTGCCAGCCTGTACAGCACGCTGGAGAGAGTGCGCTTGCTGCCTGTGCTCTGGCTGTCTGAGTGGACAAAGTTGCCACTGTGGACGTTGAGGGAGTAGTTGGTCAGGTGCATGAACACATGGGTCAGATTCTTCTGACTTGGTTCCTACACAATCAGAATGAGAGTGACCTTAATTATCCGCGTGCTATAAAAGTATAAATACCTGTTTCACAGCATCATAGCAAATTAACGGCTTCAAAGTAGCACTGTTATAGCTACCTGGTAGGGCTCGGTGCAAAAACGTGTCAGGCCTTCCTTGGCGATGTAGATCTCCAATGGCTCCAGGGACTTTATCAGCACGTAGAGGCGGATATCAAACTTGAGCTTGTCAATGAGTAATGGCTTCTGGATGTACTCCTGGACTACAGCCTGTTTGGCCAGTGAACCCGCCATGAGCTTTAGGTCACTAGGGTCACGGACAAGGTAAATGCCGTCCCCCTGAGAGCCCCCATCTGGCTTGACAATGAAGGTGGGACTCACTGTGGCATCGTTCTCCTTCACCATGCGAATCTATAGTAGAGAGCGACGTTAAGATTCACAAAACCTCACGCGATTCACACTTCGTTTCATACGCAGTGTTTGAGTTTAAGTGATAAAAGTTTAATGAAAGGTGTTAACAAGTCCTCACAGGTCTTTAACAAGTCGTCGTGAAACTCAACTGGACATAGTCTAATTTAAAAAAGTGGCAGAGTTATAGGAAATATGGAATTCAAAGTCACTGTTGGTCTTCTGAACTTATAAATGAATCAGTTATGAACCTTGATACATGGCTAAAATTGACTGGTGAAGAAACAAAGTCAAACAACAACTGCCCAACTGGGATGCTGCATAAGGCCTTATGTTTGTTTAGTTTTTACAAATAGCAAGCATTCTCATTATGTTGTTGTTTCTAGATACATTGTCTTTCTGTAATAGTTTACAGCAGAAACAGATTGGCAGGAGAGAACAACAGAAACCACAGAACCCTTGATGAGTCCCTTACTGTACGATATTTGATATATAAGTCAAATACACTTATTTAACTTGTAGCTGCACTGTACATTTTGCACAAGCCTCATAATACAATGCATACATTAACTATATTAAGCCAAACCTTATATTTCTGTTCGATGACATTATATCAGATCTAATTGATGTAATTATGCCCTTCCTTCCAAACATTATTTTACTGAATGATGATTATTCTCTTGCTTTATCAAAACAAAACATGTGGAATAACAGCAGCAAAAGAAATGGAAGTTAACAAGAAGAAAATATCTGCACAATCTAAACACAGACCACTGGCTTTCATCATTTTATAAGGCTCTTTATTTAGAATCATCAATGGGAAGAATGTGGGGCTGGGGCATGAAGGCTGAGGCCTGAAGGCTGAGGCCTCAATGAGCTCTTGTAATGGAAAAAGAAAAATCACAACTAAAAGAACATTTCCATAAAAGACTATCAATGCTACAACTGACACAAGCTCTGCCAGGGTTATATTCTTACATCCATATTGAATAATACGATGCACGGTTTCATGTATTACTCCACATGTGACCCACTAATTCAGCCTACAGCAGCCAAATTCACTCCATAGGAGAAATAACTATATAAGTTTCAATTATTATTTTATGGCTTAAAAGAACTAAGAACTCAGGTCGCTGGGGGGTGGCAGAAGGTCAAAAAGAAAGATGGGAAGGCAGGCGGTAAAGAGTGGGGAAGTTATAATTAAAATTATAGGAGGTTGGAATAATATTTATAGTAATTTGCAATCAAATTTGATTAGAAAGTTTTGGCTAAGGCACAGCAAACTTAAAATACATTCTTTTTCTGTATAATTCACACAGTTATTTTGTATTTTATTCCCTTTCACTATGTGAATGTAGATATATGTTCATTTAAAATGCATATGTGATTACGTGTAGAAGTTAATACATGTAGACATTTCAATGTTATTCAATGTCATTTATTATTATTATGATTATTATTACTACTACTTGTTCATATGTAATGTCTCCTCCATAATGAATGCAAAATAGGACAAAAAAGGTCAACTAATAATAATTTGGTCACCAAAAAAAGTGAAGAAAAAAATCTTTATGTAATAATCATTTGGGTTGGCTATGTAATGCATATTCATTAACACTGTGAAATAAAGAGCACTCTGAATTAAAGCTTAAGATTAGTTTAAAGCTCTTTCTAGTGGGAAGCAGTTTTGTCTGCTGTAAACGCAACTCGTGATATTCTGGTGCCCCCTGCTGGACATAAAATATTGTTGCAATATACGCTGTGTTTAAATCAGAACTATTGACCATCTGCCCATGCAATTCCATCACTAATTAAAAAACGCTGACTGGTTTCACTGCTGATAAAAAGGAAATTAAATTTAACTGTCTCCTGACAAAATCAGTTAGACTGTTTGCTGTGGTGGAGAAATACATCAAATATTGTAAAAGATTTCTAAATAAAAGTGCACTGAATTTCTGTATTTTAAACTATTAGAAATATTTATCTCCCGACCAAAATGGCATGGAGAACAAAAACAACATGATTTTAAAACATATCCTTTCACTCCATCTCCAGCTACTATACACATCCACACACAGGAGTAAATCATCTCATTAACGATGGCTGCATTCCATTTAGGTGTTTCAGGGCCACACTGTTATGCATGTTGACTTACTAGCATGGCCTATTGGGGCACCTACATGGAATACAGCGATTATTATAAAAAATTTGCTTTTAGCTGTATCTGCTACAATAACAACCCTGCCAAATGAACAATAAATACATAAGTAACAACGGTGCTTCTGCTGCTGTGTCAAGCCAAAACATCTTCTGTGAAAAAGGTCATTTTGAATTTGATATTTCTGGCTGAATTCATTACTATTGTTCATTTTACTAATTGTGTCTGTTGTAGCTTATTTTATCCTTCTTTTTATTGTTATCCATCCATCCATCATCAACCGCTTATCCTGTGTACAGGGTCGCTCGCAGTTTCCTTTGGGAAACTATACCAGCTGACATTGGGCGTAAGGCGGGGTACACCCTGGACAGGTCGCCAGGGCCACACATAGACAGACAACCACTTACACTCACATTCACACCTAAGGACAATTTGGGAAACACCAATTAACCTAGCCTGCATGGTCTAGCACCTGGGGAGAACCCATGCGGACATGGGGAGAACATACAACCTCCACAGAGAAACCCACAACCTTCTTGCTGTGAGGCGACAGTGCTAACCCCTGCACCACCGTGCTGCCCATTATCATTGTTATATACTTTGTTATTTAGTTACTTTTTAAGCTGCAATGTTGGCCAGGTGTTCCTTGCAAAAGAGATTTCTGACCTTAATTTATGAGGTTAAATAAAGGTTCAATAAAAACTGCTCTTTTATGCATACACTCACCTCTAATCTTTTGTCATCTTATTTATGTCAACTACAGTAAATGCTACATTTTCTGAAACCATTCCAATCTCTGCAAAATTTCTATTCAGACAACACATAGTATCCATGACTTCACTGCACCGAATGATGAAGCAAAAGGATTTAATTAAGTTGAACCAAAGACAAACTCCGTATATCATGGTTAGTATCGTAATGCTTTGGACATGAGGTTACGCAACTATACCTGTGTGGAAAACTGTTGGTACTCCTCAGGTAGGATCCAGGAACGGGGATAGAAGTCGTACTCTTCTGGGAACAACTCCTGCATAGTCCGCACTGCCCGACTCAAGTTGATCTTCCTCAGCATTTCAATCATTCCTGCAATGTATAAAGTACTGTCTCAGAGCAAGAGACTGATATGTGACATACTGATAAAAATGTGCTTGGAAAGCAGTCTTGAAATGAAATTATATTGCCCTGGGAAAACAAATACAATGTCTGGAAAATCCTCCCAATATCAAAAATTAGTTTCCATGTTGAAAAGGCAAACATACATGACTTTCCAACAAGAAATAACTTAATGACACAAGTATCATAGTGTAAGCCAGGGGACTCTAGTGATGTTCATTTGGATGTTCTTACTAATACAATAATCTGTAGATTCTCTGATTATTGCCATGGCATGATAAGGTTAGCAATGGAGTAATGAGGATCAGTAAGGCTTTGACTAAATCCCTCCTGTTGTGATTACAGAATACTGAGTATACAAGAGGCGAGCTGAAACAAAGCCATCCCATCACTCGCAATTCAACCAGTGTTAGTGTAAGGTACAGGAGAGGGTAAAGGTAGAAGCGGTTAAATACCTGGGAACTTGTTCACTTGCCCTGAGACGATATTTTCATTGTCATGGAAGGAAACGCCATGCCAGTAGATGTCACAGGCTGCTCGTCTTCCCAAAGGAAACTGCGAGCGAGAGAGAACAGTGAAACCAAAAACAATCATAAGAAACTTGTTTTAAAGAATCTTTGAATTGAATTCTAGTTGTTTGCATCTGTAAATGAGAAAGGAGGCTTAATTTGTTGGTATGAGTCAGGACATTGGTAGGGTGTTTGTCCTTCTGGTGATCCTTGAGTGCAGGGATAATCTTGCCTAAAGATGGTAGGTAGTGCGTGTTCTGTTGTGATGAGCTGGAAAAGAACAGAGGAAGTGATACTATAAAAGGATTTGTAGAGCTAGAAAATCCTAATGGCTAAGTGGTTACAATGAAGTCAAAAGGATCTTACAGTCATGGAGCTGTGATGTACAGATCCATGAAATGTAAATACATCTCATATCAAGGCAGACAGAGGTATCCCATCTTAAGCGCATTTTTTAAACTAAAACAAGTGAGTTCAACAAGCGTTTAGAATCCTGTCTAGTACATGAACATCTATTAAGAAAGCTTCCAGTGTCACATTTTGCCAACACGCTGAGGCACTCACTTCCCTGCAGCGGCACACAATCCGCTGTTGGTTAACTTTCATTTACAGTACAGATACAGTACAGCTCCTGCTAATGGGAAGATTATCCCTGATACAATCCCATAGCTTTCTCCCCTCTGAATACATGCGAATTAGAAAACCAACTGCCAAAACAAAATATCCCGATTGTGTTTACCTCTAAAGTCATCTATGTGCACTGTAAACAAGAGTACAGTTCAGTTCAGGACAGTAACATGACATAACTATTTACAGCTGTCTTCTCTATTGCTTTTATAATATGTGAGGGAACTCTTCTTCCTTAACCTGCTAACACACATCTGAAAATTTTATTTTAAAGATGCACTCCCCAATTTCCACCCAGCTCATAGTTGTATATACAACAACTTGTTGCAGCTCACATCTTAGTTTCAAAACATCAACGTTGAGCTGGGAAGAATTTATTCATCTTTAACTTTATCACATCAGGACTCTGTATCAAGTTCTACTGAAAGGTCGCAGCACACTGTCACCGCTCCTAGATTCTGCTCTCATATGACACTGCCGAGCTACAAGCTAGACATCTGACAGTTGCATCTCATTAATGAGTTAGCATGTGAGCGTGTGAAACAGGGAAACCCTGCTTGACGGCCAAGGTCTGCTATAAATACTGCCAGAGAGATGCCAGCGTATAACTGTCCAATCGCATCAGGGAAAGAGGTCAAATTAGTAGTAGTTTATAGGGATCGGGTCCGAAAATAGCCATCTTGTGCATGTATGGCGAGATTGGCAAAGTTAAACCCACTGTAATGGACTTAATTATGTGTGGGTCAAGTTTGTTTTCCAGGTCACTTTGTGAATGAAAATACTCACTGAAGGCCCGAACTCAGCCACATATAGGTTATTTCCAGTTGCAGCATATCTGGCATGCCTCCAATAAATAGCATTTATAATTTCAGCTAACCGGTTAGGATTTTCTTAACACGTACCTCTAGGTGGCAGGCCTTTAATTCAAAATGTCAGTTTAGTCTGTTGGATCCTAATCAAAATACCAAACCAGTGATTAAATGCACGGTTTATTAGTCTAATTTTCAGAAGTTGTCACTCATATCCTCAGGCTTGCCATTCTCTCTCTGCCTCAAAGAGGACTAAAAGCCTATTGGATTAGAGGAGCTTAAGGCTAATCATTCCCTACTGTTTAAGAGAATGCCATATGCTGAAAGTCAGCTGAGCTGACAGCTGTCTCTCAGGCCAGAAAATACTGCAGATGTAGAGGCTTAGTAATTTGGATGTAAAAGGTCCTGAAAGCCTAACATCCAACTTATCAGTCACTGAAATGTCCTCATAAACTTTCTAAAATTGTTATCCAGCATACTGCTGTAAAGCTGCCTACATGTAAAATGCTAGGTCTGTTTCTATTTGTTTCACCAATCAACGTTAATTTCATAATTGACAAAGAGGCAGGCTGCTGGAGTTTCAGCTGCTTAAAAGATGTTGACAGGTACTTTCACAATACAAGACAAGATCTATAGAGCCCTTTACTTTGTTGGGGGTGACCCTTGAGGCCAAAGCGTGGTAATGTATAGGCCTTCTGTCAACCGTTTCCGATACCAGACCTGCAAGGGTTTAAGTGTCACTGCATGGTCACCGGTGATAAGTGGAGTCTTTACTTCAACGGCCTGATCGCACTGTCCTTCTTTACTTCTCATGCATAATGGAGACCATGTTAATAATGGCTGACAGCAGGTATTAATTGCATCACATTCAAACTGACCAGATGGTGTTTGTGGCTTGGAGTAAGGATCAATTAGCCCTTTCATGAATGTTTTAAAGTTGATGTTTTTTCCCAGTTAGAACAACTTTCAACTACATCATCCTTTACATTATATACATTAGAGGCATGCACACTGACATCTACATTATAATGTGCCATATTTTCAATCAATGACTTCTTCAAACTTTAATAGGGATTCTGGAAATAAATAATCAATAGGAAACAAGCCATAATGCTCTAACTCAGAGCTGCAACTAATGATTATTTTTATTAGTAATTAATGTGGGGATTATTTTCTCCATTAATAGATTAATTACATCTATAAAACATCTGAAAAAAGTGAAAAAAGTGAATTTTTTTTTACAGCTTAAGTGGTGTGATCATCTTACTATAATGTAAGGTAAGGAAAAGGCAGCCAATTCTCTCATGTTAGAAGCTGGAACCATTAAATGTTTAACTTTTTTTTCTTGCTTGAAAAATGACAAACTATTAATCTCTTTTCAAAATTGCCAATATAATTTTGTCCATCGATTAATCGACTTATTGCTGCAGCTCTACTCTAAATATGTAATCACAGAAAACTAAAGAAAGTACTTGAGATTAAGTTAACAACTTACTTTATAATATCAACTCAGAGAATTCTTCATATGTATTTATTACGTAGACATATTTTGCACATATTATGCAAGTTATGGCCATATTAACATGAAACACTTCAAAGTTGAAAGTTGAAGCTTCAGTGTACAAATGATTAGCTTGGATGGATGGATGGATGATGGATGGATGGATCCTCCTGTCCTTTTAGTACCTAATGGTTGTCTAACTGCTGGAAAGCGCTGTGCATAAGGTACTGCAGCTTTAAATATAAGAAGCTTTTTGGTTTTATAACCTGTTTCCATCAATCAGATTATTAAAAACATTCATTAAAACACATTGTCTTTACGAGTGCATATTTTGTATAATAAAAGTTTGTGCAAAACTCTGTGATTCACATTTTGTCAGAGATATTGCCTCGCATAAAATGTCAGATCTTAGATAATGAAGAAAAGAAACACACAGACAAACTAGGCTACTGTGTAATCTAGTCTAAAGCCCCATTAGAATAGGTTTCCAAGGGGAGGCTGGCTGACGTAATTATTATTACACTGATATCAACCCTGTCTTATATGTCCATTACAGTAATGTTTATCAGATGCAGCAGTTAAAATTCTATTGTCTTTTACGG
Source organism: Lepomis macrochirus (assembly GCA_024633595.2). Lineage (NCBI taxonomy): Eukaryota > Metazoa > Chordata > Actinopteri > Centrarchiformes > Centrarchidae > Lepomis > Lepomis macrochirus. The sequence goes on from JALXJV020000019.1 coordinate 21,746,133, forward strand.
ATTGTTAAAAAGCCAGTTAATGCTATCTCAGGTTATAATAGTGCAGGGCAGATCCTTGAAAAGAACATCCTTTAAAACTGTAGGAAATATGCATTGTTTGCCTTTTCTACTAAGCACAGAGACACTCCATGCAGCCTTTTGCTTATGTTACCTTTCCAAATCCAGCTCATACCCCTCTCGGCCTGTCTCTACGTCAAGAGAATATATAGTAATAGAAATCTATCCAGAAAATGTAACCAGTCAAAAGAAGACACTGGCCTGAAGGGAAATTGTCTTCACTTTAAGCTGTCCACAGTAACATATAGCTTACATGCATGAAGCTTGTGGTCATGTCCCATGTGGCATATTATTATGATTCTTAAGAGTCACTATCCAGCCAATTAAAACATTGGATTGAGAATTCTGAAATTGAGAGTCATACATATGCAGGTTTTTATCCCAATCTGACTCCTATACGTCACTATTTAAAAACACCTTGAACCAAAGAGGGCCAACTACGTCACTGAAGGGGCCTGCTGTTGTGCATAGCTAACAGGGGAAAAAACATATGGTTCTTAACGGCACATGGTTGGAGAACATTTAGGTTTTCATCCATGCACAACCATCCATGTCGTGACCAACATCTAAGCTGGTTGCATCCAAATGAAATACTTATGGATCCTCTCCGGATCAAGCAGTGCACTGCTGCTTTATATAAATCTGCTCTCTCTGTGTTTAATAGGAATAAAACCTGCACAGCACATGGGTGAATAGCATTTCTCCAAGACAAACAGCAAAAGAACAAGACAGAAACTCTCACGTAGCACACCTCTTTCCACTTCAGCTGCTTGATGCTTAACTTCAGTGCCTCCAAGGAGGTTTTGGCTTTGGCAGTGTCCACCGTCACTGGTCTTCTCTTCTTTGTAAGTTTGAATCCGTCCTCACGGTGTGCTTCTTGAATGTTTTTGGATGGATGAATGGTTACATAGTTCCCATTAGTCTCCGACTTGCCCTGCAGGATCTTTCCAGTTCCTTGGATGTGAAGTGTCCGCTCATGCCCTGGTCTATTCAAGTTTTTCCCAGCAGGAGCAGAAACTACACAACCCTGCAGCGACACGTCTGAGATCCGTTTGCCACAAGAGTTCTTGTCGTCTTTTCCCGGCTTACTACGACTTTTACCCCTATGTTTACAAGTGATGGAGGTGTTGGATGCATCTCTGCCAGCTATGGTGATGCTGGAAGGGTCTGGTGAGACAGAGGCTGGGGGAGAAGACACTGGCACCTGCTCCTCAATGTCCACGCCCTCCTTTTCAGCATCCTCGCCGAATGATCTCATTTTATCGACATTTTTAACATAATGATCACTCATTATGCAAAATGCTACGAGTGACGCTGCTGGGCAGGGCACAGTAGTACCACAGAGTGCAATAATCCGACACCGGCAAGCTAACGTTATTCTGAAATAATGTAGTACGCATTGCTAGCTTAAATTGCTAATTAAACAGTAAAAGCCATTTGCTTCTATCAGGTAATTTCCGAAACAGAGTGAGCGAGCAGATGTGGAGATATAAGGTTGCTCGCCTTCTCGGTTATAGCTAACAGTTAAGTTACCAGTTGGCAGCTGCAGCTAAAGAAGTAACGCTGTTAGCTAACGCTCTTTGCCAGCTGGCCACAATGACTCAATAAGCAACTTCAAAAGGCTAGCGGCTCTCGCAAGCTGCCGTTGACTTAACCTAGCTGCTAGTGGCAGCACTTGTAGCCAACACTGGAGCTAGCCGCTTGAAGATCGTTAAACCTGACGTTAGCCTGTCAAACTTCATTTGGATAACATGCGTCTGCGCCGTTGGCGAAACTACGCTTTAACTCATGACAGACAGACTTTACCTTACGGGTACCGTTATCTACTTCTCTAGCAGTGAGCAGCGTTGTAGTTCATGATGTCCACAGCCCCTCTGTGTTATCGTCTCTGTGTTGTTAAGCAGCAGTAGCTCGGCAGCAGAAGGCAGAAGACCAGCCTTTTGCCCAGCCTCCATCTGGTTTGAACCCTGCTGCTGGTGCCTTTCGGGCTCCTCGTAACCTCCGACTTTCAGAAGGCACTTTGGCTCTATGACGTATCGACCATCAGCTAACGTTATAAATAGAAACGCGGCTCTGATGGTGTTTATCGGATATAGATGTGAATGAGTGTTTGATTTTCGTGCACTCAGTGTGTTTGTCAACCACATGCTCTTTATTGCGGTAAAGACAGCAGCCATAAACTAAAACTAAACTAAACTAAATAACCAAACCACATTAACGTGTCTCCAGTAATATGTACTTATTTATCTGTTAACGTTAAGTTAGATGTGGATTGTTGACAGTGAAATATTTGATCCCGTACTATTTACTTTTTCAACTGGTATACACTTAGAAGTAGTATTTCCCACAGTACCTGAAGATAATAAGGTGGACGTGTCCCCCTATACTGTACGTGGACCCGCAAAGATCCTCAAACGAATACCTTTATTCACCTTACTAAGAGCTATATTTAGTGCTGTTCTGTGTACGCAAAGAAAACAAATACTTTATATTAATTGGGTAAACCTATTTATTTCATTTCTCTATAGTTCACCAACTATTTGAATTGCCAGTGCTGTCATCAGCCCTAAGTCATAATGGACGCTGGCACCTTACTAAACTAATTAAGTGGTTATCTTAAGTAAGAAACCAGTGGTAACAAAGTGTTTTACAGGAGAGAGAGAGAATACAGAGGATAAAATAGCATTACATTTAACTGACTGATTGACTTTACACTGATTTGCTCCTGTGATATAATATGAATGATATTCCAAAGACAGGAAAACTGCATTGGCAAAGGACAAATAGTGGGCACAAGTTCACACTCACCGAAACAGATTAAAAAAACAAAAATGGATGTATTAATACCTCTGAAGTCACTGTCAGTCAGTTCAATACATACACAAACATTTTAACAAACACAGTCTGTAAATCTAATACTTAAACTGATGCTATTAAGGGGCAGGTAACAATCGTGGCCAATCAAATAGAGGTCACAGTTGCATATTGCACCCCAAAATCATCTGCTGAGGAATCTCCTTCACCTACATTCAGGGTTTCCAGTATAGTGCAGCACAATATCACCTCCCTGTGAGGTGAGACAGAGGACACAGAGTGTCTTCAGTCAGGATTTCCAGATAACAGTGTAGGTCTAAGTGAGATATCCCTCTAGTCAACCAAGACCAGTACTGTCACCATGTGGTGAAAGAGTAAAGACATGTCGGGCATCACCAGTCAGGATTCCCTGTCAAATCAAAAAAGCTCAAGCAACATCTGTATGGCCAGTTCTCCTACCTATCCCACAAAAATCTCCTTCAAAAGTTTCAACAGGTGCAGAAAAAAATCAATCAGGAGGCATGGCAGTGGTGTATATACCTGCCGTTTGATTCTACTGTTCTGATGGGTCGCTGACAGCCATATCAATGTCTGCAGACTTCAGCTTTACTTCTTCCTTCCAGTGTCTACATTGTTGAGGTGTGCACAAAATCTTAGCCATAAATGCCTTTAGCATGACCAAGCATAGCATTAAGTCTGCAGTGTGATGTGCTGATTTATTTCAAGCTCCACAGTGTGCACATTAGTGGAGAGAGCAGAGTTCACACTTTCTGCAGCCTCGTTCATAATCAAATCCGTCAAGAGTTCTGAGCTGAAAGACCGACTCTGGTCATTTAGGACCTCGGCAACACTCTCAGGGAGTACGGCGCCCAGAATGGACAGAACATGCTTCTCAGACACGACCACATTTATGCTCTTAGGAGCAATCAACAAGGCTTTTGACACAGATTATTATGTTCAAAAAGCAGGTCTGCCAACATAACATTTGTGGTATCACCTGAGTTCAACAATCCACGCAGTGAGTTCAGTGGGCTAACATTATCGTCTACTCTAAGCGCAAAGGATGCAGGAGTAAATTATTATTACCAGTCTTATTATTATTTCAACATTCAGGAGGTGGATGAGATATACAGGTGCACATACACATACATGCATACATACTGTATACACATGTACACAGTGTGATGGAGCATGGTGCAAAGGATGCTGGAAAAGTATTATTTAGGATTTGGTATACACAGTATAATATGACAATATGAACAGTATGAACAGCTGGTAACCAGTAAACAGGTGGCTGATTAGAAGCAGAGTTACTGGGTTATTGCACAGGAATTAATCGTAACACTATGAATCAGAAGTTAACTGTTCATCAGAGTGATGGCTTGTGGGAAGAAACTGTTCCTGAGACTGTTGTTTTTGGCATACAGTGCTCTGTAGCGCCTACCAGAGTAGAGAATCTGGAACAGGTTGTGTCCGGGGTGAGATAGCTCAGCAGTGATGTTTCCTGCCCTTTTCCTGACTCTGACAGAATGGAGTCCTGAATGGAGGGCAGGTTGGCACTGTTGATTTTTTCTGCAGTCCTGACTGTCTGTTGTAGTCTGCTCCTGTCCTTTTTGGTGGCAGATCCAGACCAGACAGTGATGGATATGGTGGATTAGCAGCTCCTTACGCCTCGAATATACCCAGCAGCGGACACGGACACGGACTGCTACGGACTACTTCTGTTTATACTACTTTCTGTAGTCTGCTGGCGGAAACGTTCCTCACATGCGCAGCAGATCGGTTGATGCCCTTGTAGCACTAGTCGGTCCAAAAAAAACAGGAGGTGCATGGACCCCATGCATGCCCCCTCTGATGATGATTTTTTTCGTCATGCGGACCCCTTAAATCCTTGCCTTAGGCAGATTGAGCTTCCTGAGCTGACGCATGAAGTACATCCTCTGCTAGGCCTTCATGATGATGATGTCAGTGTTGGGCTTCTACTTTATGTCCTGGGATATAGTTGATCCCAGAAACCTGAAGGATTCCATAGCAGACACAAGGCTATTGAGTAAGGTGATGGGGGGCAAAGTGGAGGGTCTCCTCCTGAAGTCCACGATCATCTCCCCAGTTTTGAGCGAGTTAAGCTCCAGGTTGTTCTGACAGCACCAGAGAGCCTCTGATCAACCTCCCTTCTGTAGGCCGGCTCATCACTGTCCCGGATGAGGCCAATGACCGTTGTGTCATCAGCGAACTTCAGGAGTTTGACTGGGTGCTGAATGTGATGTTCCCCAGCCTCACCCGCTGACTCCTGTCAGTCAGGAAGTTTGTGATTCACTGACAGGTGGGGGCTGGCACAGTGAGCTGGGTGAGTTTGGTGCTGTGGATGTCTAGGATGATGGTGTTGAACGCCGAGCTGAAGTCCATGAACAGGAACTTTGCATATGTCCCTGGAGGGTCGAGGTGATACAGGATGTAATGGAGTTGACTGTATCATCCACTGACCTCTTAGCCCTGTAGGCAAACTGCAGGAGGTCCAGCAAGAGGCCTGTAATGTCCTTCAGATGTGCCAACACCAGTCTTTCAAAGGACTTCATGACAACAGATGTCAGGGCGACAGGCCTGTAGTCATTTAATCCAGAGGGTCTTTTTGGTGACCGGGATGATTGTGGAGCGTTTGAAGCAGGAGAGAACTTCACATAGCTCCAGTGATCTGTTGAAGATCTGTGTCTGGGCAAGGAGCCTTCCTGATCTTCTGCCTCTGGTAGAGCTGATGCACATCCTCTTCACAGATCATAAGTGCCGGTAAGGGGTTGGTGAGTGGGGGTGACATCATGGCAGTGGGGGAAGGTGATTGTTTGAAGATGGTGTTGGAGTGGGAGAGAGGTTTGACTGTGGACTTCTCAAACCTGATGTGCTGATCTGGAGTCAGTTTATTAGGATTTGGGTGTAAATAAATTATTTCATTTAAAATATGGATTTTTATAGATCTTACTCATGTAATTTGCATGCAATTAACCAGCAGACGAAAAAGATTTAACTAGTGTTTTGTAGGGCCAGATGAAATTATGTCTTATTTATACATTGACGTAGGTTACATCATCATTGCTAAGCCCCGCCTCTAAACAACCAACCAATGGGAGTCAGCTGGAAACATTAAAGGTACATTATATATATATATATATATATATATATATATATATATATATATATATATATATATATATATCCTGTTAGCTAGTTAGCTCAGTTAGGTGCACAGCCAAGTTAGTCCGGAATGAGCACTAGAACAGGAGCCGGGTGAGCGGGCAACCTAACAACCTCCAAGTGATTTCAGCCAAACTGGGTCCCAGCTCCTGAGAAGTCAACAGAGACCAGTCTGAAAACAGGGAATACAGCATGTCGGGTTCAGACAGCGACAAGAATGCCGACGAGCGTGAGAGTAGCGAAAGGGAGGTTGGACATTACGAAAGGCAACAACAGTGTTAAGAGCCAGAATATTTACGTACTTCTTCACGTTCTGTTTTTTCAATATTTTAAACAAATATATGCCAAAATCTTACACATTGTACCTTTAAAGTAAGATTTTTTCAAACCATCTCGTAAGCTACCGCTGATAAAATATGCAGCTACAGCTGCTATTCTAGCCACACCTGTTTTTGGCTTGTGTCTGAATTTAAAGAATCACAATTTCAAAATAAATTCCCAAGAACAAGTTGGTCATATGTCTCCATCCATTTCTTTGTCTTTCTCTATGTTTATGCATTTTGGACTCCAAACAC